>CM076405.1:23184167-23211717 GCA_038363315.1 Mugilogobius chulae | reverse complement strand
TCATTTTACATTTACTCACCAGAAAAACTTCTATGACCCTGTAAATGTAAATTTAGTGTGTTCTAGTCTTTTATTTCTCTAATTAAATGTTTCGTTTTGGACGTATTAGACCAACTTTATCACATGGCCACTAGGTAATTTCCTAATGTATTTCAATCCTAAAATATGACTAAACTAGGATGCAATTTTGGAAAAAAAAAAAAAAAGAAAAAAGAATGTTAAGGTAAATCTTAAATGTAACCGGCCGTATTTACTAAAGAAAAATTCTACGTCAGATTCATGTTCATAAGACAAACTCCTTCTGAACAGCCTTTACACGTAATTCACCAAACTCCAGCTGGCAAATGGCAAATATGGGTCGGCTGCAAGAGAGACAAACGAGGAAATGAGGTAATAACGGCACGTCTCCCGACCATCGCTGATCAAAAACGTCAGCATCTTTTAAAAACGTCCAAACTGACATGAGCACACTCAGAGGAAACATGTTCAAGTCACAGATGTACAGTATTGAAGCTCTTTGCATTTTGTGTCACGGCACGAAGCAGGGAGGGGTGGTGGCTGTCGCAGGGGTTTCTAAAGTTTGTTTATATAAAATAATTTGTAAAAAAAAAAAATACATAACCTAGTACAATCATACGGGGATTTTTTGTTCAGTTCTTACAATTTGTTCCTACAGACAAACATTTTCTGTGAAAAACACATTTTGTGAATGCCAAAAATTTTCGCAAGAAGCTCTGAAGGACAAATTTGTTCATAGAAACGTGTCATGAATGAGGCCCAATGATTTTAACTTTGTCTTTTGTCATGAACTAGATATAGACACTTTTATATTGCAGTTGAAGGTTCATTTGGTTAAACTGGCCATTTCAGTAACACACTTATTTGTATGATTATACTTTTTTACACACAGAAAATGTAACATACAGTAACTAGATACAATTTGACAGATGAATAGTTAGATGTGTATCTAATTATGTACTCCATAATTAGACACAGAAATAAATGCTTCTGCTGTATGTATACTTTGATGATTAGATTTGTGTTGGTAATTGATGGTGGTATTAAACAAAAAAAAAAAAAGATCGTAAATGTCACAAGGTTTTGCGAGAGACTGTTGCCAGGAGATGTAGGAAATGACCTTGTGAGATTCAGTTTGGACAAAAAACGATCATTTGCAGATGATTAATACATTCTGAGAAGCTGTATTTTCTCTCAAAGCAATGCTATAATTTCTCTTAAAAAAACACAAATAAAAACTTTAAAAGCAAAAATAAACTGTCACTTCTCTCTCTCGCCTATGCAAAACATCTCTTATCTGTCATTATCAGAGCACTGTAGTCCTCCTCCTCTCTCTCTCTCTCTCTCTCTCTCTCTCTCTCTCTATTCTAAAAAAGTGTTGTAATTTGCGTCACTTGTGGACAAAGCTTTGGCCGACATGCAGAGCTATAATGGATGTTTCCTTGTGCCGTCCCGCTGTGGTGAGCAGTAATCCAGGCTTAAGTGAACCCAGCAGCTCCAGGCTCTGTTGTCATCACTACTCTCATCCTCTTTTCCTTTTGCTCTTTTCATTCTCTCCTCTTTCGTTCCTCTCATCACCTTTGCTTTTCTTATTCTCTGCCTCTCTCTCTCTTCTTTCTCTCTCTCCTCCCCACTCTTTCCCCTCCCCTTTCTCGCTTCTCTTCCTCTCTCCTCTCCTTTGCCACTCCCATCTATCTCTCTCTCCTCTTCCCCTTCCTCTTTCTCCTCTCTCTCCTTTGCCCCCTTGCTTACTCATCTCTTACTTCTTCCTCCTCTCCTCTGCCCCCTCTCGTACCCCTCTTTCTCTCTTTTTGCTCCCTCTCTCCTTTGCCACCCTTCCCTCTCTCCCTCTCTCATATTTCCCTCTTCCTCTCTCTTTTACCCATCTGCTTTCTCTTTCTTCTCTCTCTCCTCCCTTCTCTCCTTCACTCTCTCTTCTCTCAAACCCACTCTCTCTCTCTCCCTCTCCTCTATTTTTTCTCTCACTCTGTCTTTCTTTCTTCTCCCTCATCCACTTCTCTCTCTCCTCTCTCTTCTCTGCTACATCCTCTCTCTCCTTTCTCTCCTCTTTCCCCTTCCTCTCTTTCACTCTTTCTTCTCTCAAACCTCTTCTCTCCCCTTCCCCCTCCTCCTCGCCCTTTTCCTCTCACCCCACCCTTCTTTCCCATCCATCCCCTTTTCTCTCTCTCTTCTCTCCCTCTGTCCTCTCCTTTGCCACCATCCTCTCTCTCTTTTTCTCCTCTCACACTCTCTCCTTTCCTCTGCCTTTGGGTTGTTCTCTTCTCACCCCACGCGTCTTTCTCATCCTCTTTTCTCTCTCTCTTCTCTCCCTCTGTCCTCTCCTTTGCCACCATCCTCTCTCTCTTTCCCCTTACTCTCTTTCACTCTTTCTTCTCTCAAACCTCCTCTCTCTTTTTCACTCACTCTCTGCCCTTCTCTCTCATTCTCTTTTCTCTCTCTTCTCTCTCCCTTTGTCCTCTCCTTTGCCACCATCCTCTCTCTCCCTCTCCTCTCACTCTCTCTCCCCTCTCACCCCACCCTTATCTCTCATCCACTTTTCTCTCTTCACTCCTTCTCTCCGCCCTCACTCTCTCTCCTTCTCTCTCTCTCTCTCTCTTTCTCCCCTCTCCCCCTCTCTTTTGTGGCAGCAGGTTTTGGCAGTTTCACATAGCATAATTTTAGCCTAATGTACATATGTATACTCTGGTGTGTGTGTGTGTAGTAAAGGGGGAGTCAGAAGAGTGTGTTTTAATGGAGGAGTCAGTGGGGTGTGTAAAGGGGGAATCAGAAGAGTGTGTTTTAAGGGAGGAGTCAGTGGGGTGTGTAAAGGGGAATCAGAAGAGTGTGTTTTAATGGGGGAGTCAGTGGGGTGTGTAAAGGGGGAATCAGAAGAGTGTGTTTTAATGGGGGAGTCAGTGGGGTGTGTAAAGGGGGAGTCAGAAGAGTGTGTTTTAATGAGGGAGTCAGTGGGATGTGTAAAGGGGGAGTCAGAAGAGTGTGTTTTAACGGAGGAGTCAGTGGGGTGTGTAAAGAGGGAGTCAGAAGAGTGTGTTTTAATGGGGGAGTCAGTGGGGTGTGTAAAGGGGGAGTCAGAAGGTTGAGTGGGAGGGTTACAGCTGTGCTCAGTGGATGCAGAGCTGCTGTGTTGAGTGCGTTTTGAATGACAGACAAATGACCGTCTCTGCTGTGTTAATGAACCATTTCAGTCAGACCTACAGCAAGCTTCAATTTGGGACACAAAAACAGCTTCTATTCTATTTTGGTCTGCATGGGAACAAGTGGATACTATTGAGATATATTTACTCCAGCATTATGACCAAATAATATACTGTAATATAATGTATTTGACAATTACACATTTTGCACACATCTAAAAAATGTCTAGTCATTTTGATTTCCAACTACCTCAAGATGACAAAAAATATAGAGAAAGACTTACCTATCCTCTGTCCATTTGTCTCTCTGCTTCTCTGTTGCTGCCTCCATACCCTCTCTTTGTCTTTTCTCTTTCTCGCTCCACTCTTTTTTCCCTCTTTGAGCGTGCCTCCCTTCCCTCGATCCCTCGTCTCGCTTTCCTTCCTCTCTTTGTCTCTCTCTTTCTATCTGTTTCTCCGTCACCCTCTTCTCCCACTTTGAGTGTGTGTACATCCTCCCCTTCTCTCTGTCTTTTTTCCTTATTCTCACTATCTCTTTTTGTCTTTCTTTCTGTCTGTCTCTCCATTCCTCCTTTCTTTATCCACCCCCTTTTTCTCCCTCACCTCCCTTTCTATCTGTTTCTCTCCCTCTCTCCCTACCTTGCCCCCTCTGTCTGTCTCTCTAGACCCCTCTATCTCTTATTTCTCTCTACACTCCCTCTCCATTCCCTCTCTCTCACTTTTTCCTTTCTCTCCCCTTTCTCTCTTTCAATCCTCTGTCACTCTTTCTCTGCCCACTCTCTATTTCTCTTATCTCAAGCTCCACCCTTCTTTTTTTCTTTTTCTCTCTTTCTTTCTCTCTTTAGCTACCCCCTTTCCCTTCCCTCTCTCTCTCTCCCCCTTCGCTTTCCCTCTCCCCTCTTTCTTTCTCTCTCTCCCTCTCTTTTTCTCTCTCCCTTTCTTTATCTCTCTAGTCCCCCCCTCTCTCTCTCCTCCTCTCTCTCTTCCCCCTCCGTCTCTCTCTCTCTCTCTTTATGATAAACGGCGTGAGGCTGATATTGCAGAGTCGGATCCATAGCTGTTCTCATTTACAATAACAGAGCAGGGCCAGTGCATTACACACCGCGATCAATAAACCCTGACAATCCCTGATGTCATCATCTGCATGTGCCCAGCTTCAGCCCCCCCGACAACCCCCCACAGCCCCCCCAACAGAACCCGACAGTGACCCGGGGCTCATCCGGGACCAGAGAGAAAATCAGGGACAGACATGATTATAGACAAAACACAGGAAGTGACATGGAGCTGTTAATAGAGGTCAACATTTGTAATCAGTGTTCAGTCTTCTTTATGTATCGCTATTGGAATTAAAGGGCCAGTGTGATGTATTTTTTGCATATTTTGTGTTCTAAACATGCTCTTTAGAACCTTTGCTCTGACACTTTTATATTAACTATAATCAAGGGGATCTATTATTTAATATCTACTTTTCTAAGTTTTTATTATAACCGTCTTCTCTCATGCTCAAAGTTGTATTTAGGTGGATTCCTGCATGTTTGAGTAAACTTGTATTGTCCTGCAGCTGATGCTTGAGTGTTCTGAAAAGTTGTGTTTTCACCTACCACCTATTCCCGCCCACTGGTCTGTACTTACTTGTGGTACATTTGATCTGACGTCTGCTCGCAACAGGAACAGTGAGATGAATGACAGTGAACAGTGAGTTTCTGCAGTGTTTTTACAGTAACAGCCGTGACACAGGCGTGAAATCCTCTTCTGAGCCGATGCTCCTTTAACCCACATTCTCTGAGACTTTAAACGCACCACTTAAGCACAACACGGAGGGAAACCAGAGTGCCTCCTCTGTCCTCAGTCTGACCCAGAGACGAGCCTGTGCGTCCTGACAGATCCTCACGATCTGTTTACTGTGGACGTCAAACTAAATGTGATCATTTCATCTTTATGGTTTCTTTTTTCACCACATCTAAAGGTATTCTGTGCAGAAGGTGATAAGGACCAGTTTTAACCCTTACTATTCCAAGAGCCCTGCGGAGAAGCCTCAATTTTTTCCTATATTTTTTATTTTTTTCCTACCATCTCCTGAAAGCTGTTGAACAAAAGTAAATTTGAACACTGTTATTTACAGCCAAGTAAACCACTCTGCGTTGTAAGCTTACAATAATGAAATTCCCTGAAACTTCTCAATCACATATTAGGACTTTTATAGAGGGATAATCGGTCGGTGTCACTTTCTGCTCTACTGCGCATGCTCCATGCTGAGAGGGTCACTATCCATCTAGTTAGCTAGGTAAACTTCTTTGATAAAAACAACAAAACGGGACAAGAGCAGCTGTTCAGACCAGCGATCTCCTGAACTGACTCCTGAAGCTTGAGACAGTGTTTTTGCTCAGCTGAATGTAACTTTTAAGGGTCGTGGGGTCGAGATTCACTCACAAATGTTGATTTAGCGGGATAACTTTTGCTTTTGCACAGTGATAAACTAGTTACCGGACAACAGCCCTGGCTCATTTTGTTGCCACGGCTCGTGTCAATCAGCGGCAGCTCTTTTTGTATTCCGGATGCTCGTGCATTGCCCATGTTGATAAACAAAAACTCTCTCTATATGGGCTCCTCCTACATATTTTGAAGTTATTAAAATGTGTTTCTGGTGAGACAGGTGAAAATGTTGTCTCTCCAGTCACATTTTTACTCACACAACCTTCTTGATTCTTGTAAAACCATAATTTCTAGTTGCAAGAAGTAGGACTAGGTCATACTGAAATTTCTATATCAATTTATTTTTGGCAGAAGAAGAACAGAATGAATGAATAGTTATAACACAGTGCTTCAGATGCCTAAAAACCTGGCACCTCAACCTCCGACCACCACCAAGCGTTCCCTAACCTGCATGTTATTGGTTTTTGAGGAAACTGGAGTGCTGTACAGGAAAATGTTCAAACATTCCAGCAGGTAGTTGAAGCTTAATTAATGATCAGAGTCTCAATGGTGTGCCCCAAACTGCTTGTCACAAAACCACCAGCTCAGAAAATGGAATGTGATTTCAGATCCTCCTACATGTTTAGTTAAGACACCACTGACTGAACGTAAAAATGAATGAAAATATTATCTTTCTACCTTCATTTGGAAGTTTACAATAGACATTTTTTTTCCCATTGCATATTTTTAAGCAGTTTTTACTATGAATTATTTACTCAATATCCAAGGTTTGCATACAGCATTCACAAAAATATAATCGTACTCTTGCCCACCTTAATCCACCATAAGAATACAATAGTAGTTTAATCTCCTTGACTGACTGCTCTCTCTGTCAGCACACGTCACTTCACTTCCTCCACACTCGACGATAGTGCACTAGTCTCCTCTGGGCTGCGTCTGACCACATTAAACCCACAGCGACAACGAACCTCAGCTGCTCCGCTCTCTCTACCTTCATTTGTTTGTCAAATTTAGAACGTCTCCGATTGCCAAGAAGCCCCCTCTGCCACTCAGCGTCTCCGGAGCGCGGTGACAAGCCTGCTTTTAGCCAAATCCAATTTAATCTGAACTGGCGCGAGTGGATAAAGCCGTGCGCGCGGTCCAGGCCTGAGCTCCGTCGGGGAAACTCACTCTCTCACTCACACACGAGCACGTAACAGGCTCTCAGCTGTGGCTCACTCAACAGACACAAAACGGCAGAGGAAGGAAGTATACTGATTTCAGTTTATATTATTTATGCAGTGCAGTGGTCACCAAATATATGACACTTTGAGTAGATTGAAAACAGGACTGTTCCAGGTTCAAGCTATGGCTAGAGGGCAAGAGACAAGGTTACCATGGTTAATAACTTTACTTTTACTTATGAAACTTAAGTCTGTGTTATAAAAATGAAACTAATACATGGAATCTAACATAACCGGACTTATGCCAAATTAATATGTGTATCACTTTGAACTGAGCTCTACACTTTGTCTTCTACACACTATCATTCTGGAACGACTGCTGCTGAATTAATAACAATATCTGAATCTGATTGGTCAAAGCTGTGAAGTCACATTTTTGTTAAGTACAGTCAAGAGGAAAACACAAACATCTTTCCCGTAGAAAAATGCACAATTCCCCTTTGTGTCTGAGTCAGAATAGTTTGTTTTTCAACCAAAATGTTGTTTTGAACATGAGCTACTGCCTACATCACAGTGCGCTGTGATTGGTTGTGATTGTTGCGGCCCCTTTCGTCCCGGAAGAACCGATCCGTCCGAAAGTGTTATTAGAGCATGCACACATTGAAAATAATGATGTAAAAAGCTTGTTTTTGATCTAAACAGTCTTTATTTGTGAATTATCTAACTGTTTATGAACAAATAACGCAAAGTGTTGAACGGAAAGATCAAACTCTTGTATTTCACTAGATAAACTGCTAAAAGGCAAATAATGGCTGTGGGTCATGAATATAGGGCTTGTGGATGATAATAGTATTATGTGTTTCAAAAGAAGAACAAAAAATAGCCCTTAATTTCTGTTTTATTTAGAAAAAAGCGACCTTCCGGACGGATCGGGTCTTCTGGTACGAAAGGGCCGTGACAGTGATTAATCTGGCTAACTTTGGTCGTCTCTAGCCATACAGTAGTTTCTTCAGATTTTGTAAAAATCACAAATATTGCGAGAATCCAAAAAGTGGAAAGTCCTTAAAAGTTCTCTGTCTGATGCTTAGCTACTGTCTTGAAGCTAGCATGTTTACTGGTTAGCTTCAGCCGGTCTGCAGCAGTCCAGTTATTGATCACCTACCTACTGTAATGCAAACAGGCTGATTATTAACAGCAATGAGTTTATAAGTGTTATTCACAACTATTACAGCAGATTTGCCATCAGAATAAAGCCAATGCTGCCTGATAGCGCTGCATGCTAATGGTGCATGCTAATGGCTAACTTACTGGTTTTGCAGAGAGATTAGCTCTTTAATTACAATCTGAAATCACACACCTGTGTCACAGAAACACAAAATACATGTTACTGAGACAAAATAGATCTAACTTAAGTGCATGAAAATGATGTTTACAGCCAGTAACTGATGCACTTCCCAAAGACTTAACAGCCGAACAGAGGTTTGGACTGAATTAATGAGTTCTAACAATGATTAGACTCAGCGTGGGTTCTGTTCTTGTGGCAATTGCGGCAGCCATCTTGTGAATAGAACAGCAGCAACATTCAGATTGAAAACAATGTAAAAAAGACCATTACATGCGTTGATAAAAGAGAGTAATTGTGGTCCTCTGGTGTTTGTGTTTTCGAGGTGAGAGATGGAGGTTCCGACCTTGTTTGCATTCATGTGCTTTTTACTTCGAAAAGTCAGGATTTTGCTGTTAACTATAATAAAGACATGACACTTTTAATCGAGGTTAACAGATATAGTGAGATCTGATTCTAGCCTGTCCAAAAACTAAAGCTAAAGGTTATTTGTATTTATTTTCTTTTTTTCTTCTTCAAGGGCATTTTTCAACTCAGAACAACATTTTCCTGATTTCCTGAGGACCACATGAACATGGCATAATACAATATACACATCATTACTGTATTTACTATAGTGTTTGCTAATGCTTTTAAAGGTGGAGGCTCTATTTTTATCTCTGTCTTTTCTACTAAAAATTATATTGCATAAGCAGCAGATTACTGTTATTGTCTAAATCCAAATAAAACACAGGTTGTTTCTCCTCAAGTGCCAAATACAGCTCTCTGATTGGTTGTGCTTGAATGGTCATCTGCAGTCTCATTTTGTCATCTGAAAAATATATATATATTTAGGGTTTATTTGCGGTCAAAAAATATATTGTATGTGGATATTACAATGTGATGAAGGACTTGTGAGAGTTTGGAACTAGTTGGACCTTGCTTCAGGTTTTGTGGTGTGAAAATCAGTTTCCTTAACTTTTACAATTATTGGGCAGTGTTGGGCAAGTTCCTTCAAACAGTAATTAGTTATAGTTCCTAGTTACTTTTCCAAAAAAGTAACTGAGTAAGTAACTGCCTCACTGAGTGATGATATTAACTAGTTACCAGGAAAAGTATCTATTAAATTACACACAAAACCTTTCTGCTTAAACAATAATAATAATTAAACAAGTCTGACACAGGCCAAACCTCTGGACCAAACAGCACAAGAACCAAACACACGCGGACAATAAAAGATAAACATCTGCACGCTTAAAACAGAGGAGAACAGCGGTCAAATAGACAATAAAACTGCGGTAATAATGAGAGAAATAAGACGACGACTGCTGTAGAATCACTTACTGTGGCTGTGATCTGTAGCTCCAAATATGCGATGTAAACTCCGAACACGTGAGCCGATCTATAAAATCCAAACGCACGTGGTCTAATGATTATAGAATTATAATCATTAATAATCAATTATGAGACACACATTTTGGATTTCCTCAGAGCGAAGCCTGGATTGAGACTCTGATTTTAAGTATCTATGAGAGGCAGATGGTCTTTTTTATGCCAGTCTTTTCCCCCCAAAAAAAATTCATTTTTACATTCACAGTCAGAAAACACTGCACATCTTCATCACGGCTGAACCAGTTTGGAAAATTATCTCATTGGAAATTTCTGTGACAAAATTATAACTAGTTTTGGATCCGAGGGAAAAAGCTCCACGGAGACAAAATATTTAGTTTTATGCAGATGACTTGTTTTTGTATCTCAAATAAAAGAAGCTACTCACAGTCAATTAGCTTCAAGACAGTGTGCCTGACTTTCTTCTTTGAAATTAGTTAGATTTTGGCTTTCTGTCAAAGGCTGCTCTCGGTTACAGTCTCAGATGTAAAGGTTTAGAGCATAAGTCATCTACTAAATAAGATAAAAGCTGCGTTCAGGACTCTAGGAGGTTGGAACATTCTCACTTGGAAGTTACTGGTTTGTAAAAAATCTGACAATTTAAAATTTTTAATCCTGATCTATCATTGTTTCCTCATTAAAAACACAGCTGAAGTTTTGTCTGTGGTGTACTGTTTTTTCCCCTCTGAGCCTCAGAAAACACTGGTTCTAGATCTGTAATGTCTTGGTGAACTTATGCTGTGTTTTGAAGTCCATAAACCATCCAGACTCATTCTGCAGCATTCGCATTTCAAGCTAAATTGGTTTGAACATTTTCACTTTGAAAAGGAGAACTGCTATGAATTTCCGATTGCTGTATTGAAGGAAAACTGCAAGCTACAGGTGTCTTATAGATGAAGGTTTAAAAATGTCATAGTTGCATCTAAAATACTCGCCAGCAAAAGATAAAGGCTGTTTGAATAGAAGTCAGGTGAGAAAGAGAATGCTTTTATACTTTCTGTGACAGGAGAAGATTCTTTCAATAGAAGAAGAATCAGCCACAAAGTTCAGCAGATCAGACGAACACAAAAGCAGTCTTATCTTAATATTCATAGTTGGTTTATTTAGGTTCATAAAACTTTTTTCTGTCCAGTGAAGCCTCATTGGTTTAAACATTTCTGCTGAAGTAACCAGTTAAGTTATTAATTTAAAAGAGAAAGAGGTGGCACTAAGTCATTGATTTGAAAGTCTCAAGTAGGTCGCAAGTCTTTGGTGTAAATTCAAGTTCCAAGTCAAAGAGAGACAAGTCAAAGTCAAGTCCCAAGTCAAAGAGAGACAAGTCTAAGTCAAGTCTTAAGTCAAAGAGACAAGTCCAAGTCAAGTTCCAAGTCAAAGTGGGATAAGTCCTAGTCAAGTTCCTAGTCAAAGAGTGATATGTCCAAGTCAAGACGGTTTTCATTTTTAAGTCCCAATGTCAAATTCCATATTACAGCTTGTGTCCATGAATTTTCATAAATGCTCCCATTTAAATGAATTTCTGGTCACAATTTAATAAGTGAGCAGGGAAATGTTTTAATTGGTAAATTTTTATTTTAAGTCACAAAGCTCCAAGTCAAGTCCCAAGTCACTTACCTTCAAGTCCAGGTTGAGTTTCAAATTTTAGTCTATTTTATCAAATCAATTTTCAAGTTATCAAAACCCTGACTTAAGTCTGACTCAAGTCCAAGTCACAATCTCCACATTTCCATTCATCCGCATTGAGTCATCTCTAAATATATAACGTTTGCTCTTCACAGTTTCAAAGATCTAAGACAAAACACTAAAAGTAAACTTTCAAAAACAGCTCATAACAAGATAAATATTCAGACTTTCCTTTTATTTTCAGGCGTTTTGGGCATTTTAAACAGTTCCATAACAACATCTGTAACATCTGCTTTTGGCTTGATATGCTGTGTGAGTAAACAAAACGATAAAACCACGAGACAAACGTCCTGAGGTCTTTGTGATCCGGCAGCTGCTGTTTACTCGCTCCTATAATTAATAATGATTCATCCATTGTCATTTACTTCCAAGTGTTTCATAATATTTATCCGACACAAGAAAGCAGAGATTACATTCATGCTAAAATATTGTGTATTTAGCGCCTTTTATTGTGATTAATTTCTCACTTGCTCCAGATGTGAGAAGAACTTTGTCATCATTATTGGATGTCGTCCACAGACTCGTTCAGTGAAGCACAGAGCCGTACAAACCCATGACAGGCTGGTTATTTACATTGAGATGCATAGGACACATACTATGTAGCTTTACTAGCATTATTCTCTCATTAAAACATACCTCGAGTTAGATTTAGTTTAGCTTAATTTACACTTAGATCATTAAATGTATTGTTTTCTTCTTGCCATCATAAAAATGCAAACAAATAAAACTAGTTTATTTTTATTAGTCCAGTACTCACTGATGAGTTTAGTAGTAGTTTTTACAACTTTCAGAGGCCCAACTCTGCACTAACATCCTGGAAAAGCCGTTTAGACATCTAAACGGTGTAATCCCTCATTTGTCCAGGAGTGATCCATGTTTTATACATCAGAGGGGAAGCTTAGGACCCACCAGACTGGGTTTATGAACAGGTTTTAGGGTGCAGAATCTCCTCAGGGGCAGGGCTAAACTCAGTTTAAAAAATGACTTTCGGAGTCGAAACGTCTTGATCTTAGGAAATGATGTTCAGGTGTCAACTTTGAAGCCTTTCTATTACTAAGGACAGCCAGTCATGCTAACAGCAACAAGCTTCTTGGGTTTCGATAGGGAGTGAGTTAGTGCCCTTCTGTCAGCCACTCACAGAGCAACATCAGGGCTGGTACTTAAGGTAAAGCTCGCGCAAAATGCACACATTTAAGCTTCTGTTCAGAGGCAACAACAAACCAAACCAAAAGTTACAGACTGTAGCGAGAGGAACTGTGCTCTGCGTGTGCAGGAGAGGGAGCAGTGGCAGAGGAAAGGGCAGCACTATAGGGGGCGCTGAGGGCTGGAGTCCCACTGGGAAACAAAGTGGCAGAAAATAGAAATTAACTATTGAAATGCATTTTTTGTCTAAATAACCCAGATTAAAGAAAAGTGCATCAGACCCGTGTGTTTTGAGAAACAGATTAATTTCCAGGTTTCTTTTGAAACAGCACCAAAATTCATTCATTCATTTTCTATTGCTTGATCCCATCTGGGGTCGCGAGTGACTGGAGCCTCCCAGTGACTTTGGGCCTTAGGCGGGGTAACACTGAAATAAATTACCTAAAGGCCTTGAAATTACTTTGAATGATTCACCTTTCTGAAATCTTGCAGAGGGGACCTAAAAGGTTAGCAGCAGCCCTGCCTAAATGCCTCAGGGACCCATTTGAGGTTGTCTTGGTCAAGCCTGTAGCTCGAGGATAAACTCTGCATGTGCATGTTTTGATTTCTTCAAAAAATATCTACTGAAAAACAAAAACGTGATTTTGATATACTTCTCTGAGACTCAAAATGTGGTGGCATCAATAGAGATAAAAAGGTCTGTAACGCTGTTCATTTCTGCAAATATGAACAAGACGCCAACGAACCTGCTTCTATTTCAAACTGCCAGATCAATTTTGTGTTTTACAATGAACAAAAAGTAAGTTGTTGATTTACATACGTCATAGTTTTTTACTAAATGCATGAAAAGACACAACATTGAATGAAAGAAAGACATTTTTTATTTGAAACTTGAGCAGTGTAGTATGAGCATAGCTTGTATATTGCAAACATTAAGCTGCCATCTGTTTTACAGAGAAACACATCGCTTGAAAGGGAGTGAGAAGAAGAAGTAAAGATACCTACTTCCTCTCCCCCCTCATTAAACATAATAATTACATATAAATATGAATGCCATCCCAATGTCTAATGTCATTTCTTTTTCATTTGTGTACAGTAATCACTTTAAACCCCATTTTCTTTTGCACATTATCATCATTATCGCACTGCAACAACATTTACACATTCTTCTGTTATATTTCATCAATACAACTGCTTTGTATTTAGTTTAAAATCAATAAATTAACAGAGCATTTATTAAGTTCTCACTCTAAGAATCAAATCCCACAGACAGACACGTATCTTTAGGGTTGTTCTTACAGCTGGGAATTTGAATGTTTGCTGGCAATTCTCCTGGCATTTAAAATATATATTCCATCTACTCTTCCACTGTTTCCTACTGCTGTACAACCTCACTATACAGCCCAGTGTTTTTAAATGCATTGCCAAACGTATCTATCAGTGTTTTCGATGCACAAACCTGCAGTAAACCCGCGCGGCGCTCCAAATCCCACTACTCGTGTTACACTTCTGAGGCTTAGTTAAAATGTGGCTGGATCTAACATCTGTGTGAAGTATTCAAAGCCCGCTCTTTTATCTTTGCACCTGTCAGTGTATCGACAACTCACTTAAGCCCAAACCCAGCCGCGGCACTCTCATTACTTACACATCTGCTCGGGAACGCTTTCATATTCACGGACAGACTAAACAGAATATGGTCAAGTTATAATGGTGGCGGTTTGAACGGGCTGCAGAGTGAGGGGTTTAGTTGTCTTAAAGATGGACTGTGGAGGAGATGTTTTTGCAGGGCCCAGTAACTTGACTTTTTTACAGTCTGACCCAAGTCTTCTTCTAAAAGTGCTGCCTGTAATTTGTTTCAGTCATGACACAAGCATTTCTTGTGTTTTGGGATTGTTTTAGCATGAACAAACTGACCTGTCGCCTCATCACGTTGTATTAATCGTTGTTGATCAGAATCACATCCACACAATCAGATTTTTTTTTAGAAAACAGCCGTAGTCTTTCTCTTTGATTTAATTTACTGCGGTAAAGCCAAAACATGAAAACTTTGCAGCACTTTGTTCAAACTTTCCCCAAACATCCATCTCCTCGACCTTCCATTGCCACGATTACGGGGATTGTACTTCCGTGGCAAAAGTGTCTGTGGCGAATAGGAATAATAATTTAGTTCCAATTTGAAAGTAAAATAGACCAGAGAGTCATTGATAATTTATATATACACAGACGTACAGATTCAATTCAGTTAATCACCTCAGAGGACTTCACATAAGTGTTGATTTAGCAAACAAACTCTGTAAGAAAATCAAACAATGAATTTGACATTTGGCTAATACCAACAGAAACAATGGAAAATCATAAACAGTCATAAAAGGAAATACAGGCAGATTGTTCAGCAACGAACAGGCAGATAAATAATTGTCCAAGAGCCTTCTCTGTACTTAGACCCTTCTTCGCGGCAAGCAAAAAAAAAAAAAAAGATAAACCAGTTTTGCACGACATTAAGGTGCTTCCACACCGAACGCGACCACGCAAATGATTTCAATGCAGACCTATGTGGAGCCGCATGGACGCGCGGCGGTCTATGAGCGAACGGCCGTCTGTGCGACCAACATGTGAAGAGCAAAGTGACAGTGGCTCAAAACCATCAGTACTACAGCTGTCAATATGATCAGACATCTGAGTTCATAACTTATTCTGATCAAAAACTGCAGAAACATAAAAAACACAGAACAAGTGTGACAGAGACTTACCCTGTGGCCCCACTAAGAAAAACAAAAAACAAAACAACTCGTATTCACAAAGTTTAGTCCAATGATTCTCTCACGCTGTCAATTTGTATAATTTCTGGATTCTGGCAAAAACAGGAAGTTCCTTTGGCCATAAAATACAACAAATGCATTTTATGTTTACAGCAAAACAAACACAATTTCCACACAAAAATTGCCTGTTTTTTATCGTGATAAAAACAGGGGAACCTGACTGTTTAATTAAAACAGTTCCCCTGGTCCACACCAGTCAGCCTGTTGACACAACTGAGCCAGAATCATGTCGTGTCATTCTAATAACTTTCCACTGACTTCTATAATGGACAAACAATTCACACAAGACTAAAAACACTGTAATTTGTACAATTTACATGAGGTCCTGAGATAAATCTTATTGGACATTTGGCTTTGCTTTGAGGCTTGAAAAATGTGTCTTGACTTGCTTCACTGTAGTATAACATGTTTTCAATTCATTGGTTCTGATTCCAAATTGTGTCTCTATATCCAGTTTCAGTCCAATAAATCAATTTTTTTCCAGCTAAAGTTGTGTCTAAATGCTACGTAGCTAATAGCGAGCATATGTGTTGCAAAGCTTGAATCCCACACAGTGTCTCCTCCAACATGAAAAGCTCCGCCCGATTCTGATTTCTGCTCCATCTTCTTTTTCCCACCAGTAATTAGCCCTGGTCCTCCTAATCATATCTCCATCCGCCGCTCTCCAAATCGCACCATCCAACGGCTCTCCACTAATCAGAAAGAGACAAGCAGAGGAGCAGATGCTGAGCGGGTTTTAGGGCGGGAAAGGGTTTGCACAACTCTCCAAAAGAAAAAAAAAAGGAAAAATTAGCAAGTGTGTGAAGATTTAGAAGTAGGAGATGTTGTTAATGTGCATTACTGGTCCATTTTTGATTGGAATGGTATGTGTGCACTAGCAAGTGTCTTAATGCTAATGCTAGCCTTTAAATGAACATCAAATTAGAATATAAAGTAAAGGCTGTGTCATTGTTTTTATATGAAGCCTAGAATTAACATTAGAATTGAGAAACAAAGGTAAATTGTATGCCTGAATACTTAGTTTTTTTTCCTTTTTTTTTCTTGACGTTCAATCTTTTGAGTGAATTCTTTATTTGTGTCGCTGTGAGACCAGAGTCAGGCTGGTGTAAACAAAAAACTACTTATTCTTTTCTTTATCGACTTTTCTGCGAAGCCATTGCGACTGTATGCCACATTTTAGCATGTTTTTATGTGTTGCATTGAGGTTAGACTATGTTTGAAGCACTTTGAACAGAATTTACTGTACAATTTGTGTTGAGTGTTTTGCCTCAACAAACAGGAAACAGGTGATGCTAACACGCTAGCTTGGCTTTGCTAGCTCGACTGGGACAACAAACAAAGTTATCAGTGTGGTGGTTTGTCACAGGTCTCCAGGGTCCACAGTAAAAGTCAGCCCGATCTCAAAAAAAAGCGTACATTTACCACGACATTACAGGACATGTAAATTTTGTGGCCCCAAGCCCCAGACCTAAACTTACCCATTTTAGTACTTGATGCCTAAACTTACCCATTAAAACAAACAAAAAAAAAAAACATCACATGGCTTCAACCAAAACTTGTGTCATTTTTACGCTTTTTCATATTGTGCTAAATGTACAGTGTAACAGAAGTAAGCAAAAATGGCGTGCAATTGTGGTCATAATACACTGTTTTTGTGTCTTGATAAATGTACTCTTTCTTGTGAGACTGTGTTGGTGAAAGTAGAACCATCCGCGGCTCGCTTTGGACCCATCACGCGGGCCCATCTGATCTCATAAGAAAGCATACATAAAGAGGGATTATTGGTTGACATAATTTCCCGCTCTACTGCGCATGAGCCACTGTCCATCTAGTTAGCTGGAAACATTTTGACTAGAACAACTGAACGGGACGAGAGCAGCTCATCAGGTATGAACCAGTATGACAGACGACTGGCTCCTAAAGCTGGAGACAATGATTCCTCACCATTTTTTCACTGACCTAAATGTAACGGTAGTAGTATAATGGTTGTAGGGTTGAAATTAATCCACAAATAATGATTTAGCAAACCTTTTGTTTTCACTCAATGATAAATTCCTGTAGTTTGCCGAGAATGGTGCTGGCTTAAATGTGACACGTGTTGTAGTCCTTGTTTATTTCTACGGTGATTGTAAAGATGTATTTCTATTTATTTAACAAAATCCTTTTCCTAATCCAGTGGTTCCCAACCTGGAGCGGCGCCTGTGATTCCAGGGGGTCCCAGAGCTTTGTCTGGTCAGAGGGTCAAACTTAATTTGTAAAAAACACAAATCTAAGTACCAAAACACCATAATAGTTGTTTATCTGGCTGAAAGAAACGGGGGGCTCGACCAGTCTCCTGTTCAGTCAGGAGGGGCTTCGAGGAAAAAAGGTTGGAAGCTACTGTCCTAATCTTAATCTACCCTAACATCAGCCCTAAACTTACCCATTTTAGAAACTTAAAACCTAAACCTACCTGTTAAACTTAAAGAAAATGTCCCCATGTGGCTTCAACCAAAACTCGTGTCATTTTTACTCTTTTTCATATCATCCAATTTATGGCGTAACATATATACGCAAAAAAGGCTTAAAATCATACTCACCATACACTATTTACATATTTGTTGTGGTATATACAGTATACCCTTTCTTTGAGATTTGGAAGCAGCATAGCACTCTATACTGACCTGAACCGAGCCTGTGGAAACATGGCTATAATCTCAACAGCAAAATATTGTCTTATTGAATTGCTGAACATTTTACTCAAACTAGCAGCCATTATTTTCCTTGTTGGGGTTCAGCAAGTGAAATACTGGGAATAGAAATCTGAACTTTTCATAGAACACATGTTAGTTAAATAATGGCGTCTTTTGTGTTTGGACAAATGCATCAGTCAAATAGAGATTGATTTGTGAACAAAGGCTGCACAAGCTGATTGCCTGATGTAAACCATTTCCCTTGATTTCACGTCTTTGATTTCCCTGATTCTCAGTCTCGTGTTTCTAAATAGAAACTGACAGCTTTGCCTGATGCGTCAGATAAACAGACCTTGAATTCACTTGGCAGAGCGCGTCTCACTCACGTTCGCGTCCAATAAAATATCTTCTGCTACAAATCTTTCTCCCTGAAGTAACTGTTTTGGCTGCAACAATAATACGCCAACTCGGCTTCGACGTCTAAATATGTCAATCGTTTTTCATTTTATCTTTCGAGCTCTGCAAACAAATCTGTATTATCTGGACTGACTTGATTTCAGAACATTATAATATTATTTTTTTCTTTTGTTTGGGTCTTTATTATTTTACTTGATTGAATACAGTTTCTGAAATACTCGTTTTTCTCTTATTACTAACAAATGTATCAGTGGCTGAATATGTGTCATTCAAGACTTCTGGTGGTGGAGCTGTCGTAGTTTCCATGGAGACGCAAGTATATTCTTTGTACACAGTATGGAACTGAACTTTTATTTCAGCGGTTAATTGCATTCTTCCTGTGAGTTTGACATTATTACCTGGAAACATCACTTTCTGAGCAGAGATTATTAATAACATTTCTCTCACTCACTCAGAATACACTGCTCAAAGGATTTATCACAGAAACTACTATTCAAATAATGACACGGGGGCTTGATGTGGTTGCCTGCGATCCAGTCCCCTGCCTGAGTTTCAAATCGACTCCACAACATACCAGCCATTTGGATTGTTTCATTTCCGTGACACACATGAAACAAAGGAGCTGATTGGCTGTCTATAATTTAGACCAAAATCCATAATGTTGTATCAGTTCTGCATCATAGTTTTTCGATATTTTTCTCTGTGTGTTTTTTTTGTGTGTTCTCAGCAGCCATGTTGTTTCTTCATACGGAAGCTTGTACGAAATTTGAAAGAGAGACACGGTGGCCTTATGATGTAAAATTTTTGTATATATTTTCTGGATTTTCCAGAGAACAGATGTGGCCCACTTGCATGTTTAAGCCCAGCATGAAAAGGCCATAACTGGCTTGGGATCGTGACATCACACATCAGTAAAATGTTAATTTGGTCTTATGGTATAGCAATGGAGATTTGAAAGCTATTTTTGGTACCTAAGAAACAAAAATAGCATTAATTAAAGCCTCTTCTGACACTACAGTGATAGATAAATTTAATAGTACTGACCCATGGAAGTAAAAGTAGAAATGGACGATGAGTCCAAGATGGCGGCCCGTTGCCGAATAAGATTTTTCCTGAATACGGACTAGCGCCTCCCACTATTGTGATATCAGAAAAATTAACAGCGTGATCAGTTCTGACCAATCAGCGCGATGGTGGCCTGAGCGGGGGGAGAGCAGTGGGGGGAGTGTTGTTAGCGCGGGCAGAGCGTTAAGCTAGGCTAAACATAGTGTAAGCGTTTGGGGTATTGAAAGAATTGGAAAAGTTTATGTTGTGAAACTAGAAAGAAATACTTTCAAAATGAGAGCTTTGTTAAAGTTGTAAGTGCTGTGTCAGCGGTGCACAAGCAGTTTGAAGTGCCGAAAAATGCATTGACGGTCTATGGGGACATTTTTCTTGGGACCAACCACTGCAGTTCAGTGGAGCAGCCACTAGCACCACTGGCACTGGGAGAGAGGGGGCGGGGTCCAATCCAGCTCTAATAATACATCCATGTACAGTTTATTGGAGTGTTCTACAACTTGGCTAATGTATTTCTATGACAGTTCTACAAACCTAACAGCTATATTTTCCATTATTTCCACGATGACTGATGTCGCTTCCTGTTTCTGAGGCTAACTGCGTATGGTCGAGTCCATGCACTGTATTTTAAATAGATTTAGTTTTGGTTGTAACTCAGTCAAGTCTCACTGCTGCTACTATTCAAGACTGGTGGTTGATTGACAATGAGTTTGCTTTGACTCTATCCTGTTTTTGTGTGAAAATGCATTGTTTGTTTTTTTTTTTTTTGGGGGGGGGGTGTTTATCTCAGTTAAAACAGTAGAATTTTACAATTGTTTTTTGTTTCAATTAAGTTTTGAAGACAGGCCTACCGACAAATCTGGCCAACTGGTAATTGAATAGCCCTGAACGTCACCAAATGAGAAATGATCCTTTCATGCACATTCAGTTATTAACAATGGCTTCAAGATGTATATTTTATGATAATGTGGAGAATAATAGTGTGTCTTTCTGATAACATAAACATATCACTAAACCGTGATTGTTTTGTGGTTACAGCGCCCCCTAGCGTGCGGATCATCCACTCAGGACATGCGTGTAACGTGGACGAGGAGCGACACACGGAGAGAGTTTACACCATCAGAGAAGGAGAGACTCTGGAGCTCACCTGCCTCGTCACAGGACATCCCAGACCTCAGGTAAGAACATCGCCTCACACCATCCTGGATCTGCTGTCAGCCCAGTTTAGACTTAACACAGGCTGGACTGGTTCATGTTCGAGATCTTGTCCAGGTTGAGTTAGTTTTGCTCCAGTTTTGAGTTGATGTGGGTGTGAATGGGTCACGCATTTTTGACAATTTATAACCTGCTCCAGCTCAACCCATAAAGCAGTCTTTTAGTACAGTTCGCATCGCACCACACATATTTTTTATTCAAACCAAATAGCCAAGTAACACTGCAGCTGACATTAATATTGGAAAAAGCTGTCAGTATTCATCCTGTATTTAGTTGTACAGGTAAATGTGTAGATGACATACCTTTTCAGAACCACTTTCACTCCAACCCATTTTTCCTGGAGATTACAAAGAGTACTCACCTGGCTCTTTTCTTCTCCCTAAAGTGTTTGCAAATGTCACACGTGAGGCAGGTTGTGGGTTGAATCTAATAAAAAATCTAAAAAAAAAAAAAACTGAGCAGTGTTTTGACCCCATCTCATGTTTGTTCATCTGATCACATTGTGTTTTTTTTTTTTTTATAATTCTGTACTCAGCGTCTTCACAGAACATTTTTTAGTTTATGTTGTTGAATTGATTTGTGAAAATACAGACAACTTTTTTTTGTAATATTTATTTATTTTCCTATTTAGCAGAATTTCTGACTGTTAGACTGGTTGCATAGGATAAAGAAAGAAGCCGTCCCACACACTGTTTCTGACCTTCGACCAAAGGGCAAAACGGTGCACTGTAAATAAATATGTTTTGCTAAGATTGGCAGTGTGAAGGACCCCTTCCTTGATACATTTTTGGATTAGAAAGATGTGCTTTTTTTCTCATCTCAATTTAACAAAAAAATATCGTCCATATATAATATCGTTTTTCCAAAATATTAACGAAATCCTAAGCTCCAGTCCTAATCTTACTTGATTTAGTAACTTAAACCTGTTAATCCTAAAGAAAATGTCCCCACGTTGCTTCAACCAAAACGTTTGTGTTTTTTACATTGTGAATTCTCGTATAATTTTTACACTTTTTCATATCGTCTCTACGCCATAACATAACTACACAAAAAGGCATGATATTGTGCTCATAATACACTGTTTGTGTGTCTTGGTATATGTACACTTCCTTGTGAGACTTATTGTATTTTTAGCATTGTGGCTAACTGCTGTTTGTATGCTCCAAACAGCTGTGAAAAAAACTTCCAACACATCCTGATAAACAATTGGGAGGTTCAGAATGTATCATATATGAACAAAACATGTGACTGAGCTAGGAAGTTTAAAATTATTTGTTTGGTTACATTTTTATGGAAGTATACTTGTGTGTAGCTATTAGCCAAGATATTGGGGAACATAAGGATACTTGAAGATTGAAAGTACACTTTTGTGAAGCCAATTCCAAACAGACAGTGATATAGTGTAACTCTGGCTCGTCGTGTGTTTGGATATTTCTTCTAAAAGTACAAAAATGCTACCAAAGTGAAAGCTATCTGATCTTTCTGTCACAAACGTTTTGCTCTTTGAGGCCAATTTACAGAAGTTCTTTGCTCACGTGAACTTTCGTCTGGTCCGTCTGCTGTTTTGTCTGCACATCTCTAAGTGCACAAGGGCGAACCTCGGCGTTAAAAGCGGCTTAAGAGTCTAATCCGTTAATTATTGATGTTTGCGGTTGCGTTGTGCACCTGCTTGTGTACAACAAACAACAAAAGCCTGTGAAGCTCTAATGAGGACGCGGATACCAAACAGGCCCAACATCTGTCAAAACAAAATGTACGGAGAAGCTCTGCGCCCGGGCCGTGTCAGCGCACACACCACAGCGCGCACTTATTTACCAGTGAGATACAGCCTAATTATGGAAGCTTTTTATATCGGAATGAGCTACTTTCTTTCATTTGTACCTACTGCAGATGAAACACTAAAATGGTGATAATGTTTGTGTGGTTTAGGCTGAAAAAGGACGGCCAGGGCTTGAAGTTAAAGTGAGCAAATGCAGATTTAGTAGAACATGTTGGACATTATAAGGGATGGAATTGATATGATTGTATCAATAACACTGGTATTGTTGATTCCTCTTAACAATATGATTTCTCAACAATGTCTTATTGAATGTAGCTTATCTATCTTTTTTATATAGCTACTGTATAAAGCAAAGTTTGATACATTTAGATATAGATGTGGACTATTTTATGATGATGTTGAAATAAATATAATAAAAAAAATAAATAAACAACATTGAAGGCTTAATTTCAAAGATGCAGGAATAAACACATATCAAAGTGTTTACAACACGTTTAGTTTCTCTCTTTAAATTTGTGTTATGTAACTCTTGTTTGTTGAGCCCGATCTCACAAGAAAGCGTACATTTACCACGACATTACACAATATGTAAATGAGGTATGATTAGCACGAGTTCACAGCTGTTTTGCGTAATTATAGTATGCATCACAGTCCCCGTTCATTTCAATGGTGGTTGTTAAGACGTGTTCGTATTTATGAATATTAATGAAATCCTGATTCTAATCTTAACCTGCCCCAAGCCCCAGACCTAATCTTACCAATTTTAGTAACTTTATGCCTAAACTTACCCATTTCACCTGAAGAAAACGTCCCCACGTGGCTGCAACCAAAACTCGTGTTTTTTTGACGCTGTGAAATCTCGTGTCATTTTTACGCTTTTTCATATCATGCTAAATGCACGACATACGCTGTTTTTGTGTCGTGGTAAAGGTACGCCATCTTGTGAGACTGTGTTGGTTTGTTATATAAGTGACATCTTAATATGTAAATAGAATTTTAAACATTATGAAACGTTTCAACATGAACATCTGAATCATTATTATCCTGAATATTGCTGCGTTCAGACAGGACAGCCTTTGAAGCGTCCAATTTCGCTCGCCAAAGATTTTCTAAGCTGATGTCAGTGGCGTTAGAGGACAAAGACACTTTTTACGCTCCGACGCGCTTCTCTGCGTTCCTACTTTCTGCAAAGAGGCAGATCACATTGAGAGAGAGAACTTTACTCCTCTTCCAGGCAGTCCTTTTGCTCTCTCTGTCTTCCTCTTGTGTTGCGTCGTACAGCAGTGGTTTAAACACGGCAACAAGCATTTTTATAGATCCAAGTGAGCTCTGCGTAAGTCCAGATCATGCCTGTTTGTTTTTGCTGTGTCAGGGTTTCCAGATTTTCAGAAAGCAACAAGCGTCCTTTCAATTAAAAAAAAAAGCTAGTGAAAGATTTAAGTAAACAGTCCTTCTTTCCCCTCAATGTGAGCGCAGAGCAGCATGTCACTACTTCACAGGATTGGACTGGTGGACGCTGCGTTCAGACACTTGAAAGTTCAGCAGTTCCCAACTCGGGCGTCGACACCTGATGAGGCAGCCAAAAGTTGGAGCATCTACTTGGCATCAGCAGATGGCCAAACAAGCAAATCTCAATGGGCTAAATGCTAATTCGCGACGCAAATGTGCACGTTTACATTGGCTTAACGTGTAAACTGGATGCACTGAATGCTCCAACACTGTCCGGTCAGAACGCAGCATAAGTATAATTATGAACCGATATCATGGGATCAATACCCAATACAGACTTTCATGCATTGGCGGCAATATTTGATCTCAGTATCGTTTCGGTATATCCCTGTCCTCAATCAACTCTCAGTTTGCTTTTACTGCTTTTTACCAGTCGTTAAATAGTGGCATTCCAGGACCTTTTTTTCAAGTTGGAAGTGGGAAAAATCCCTGTTACTCATTGCCTAGAAAGCCCCATTAATCCTTTTTTGCTGTGTAGAAACGGTGAATTACAAGCACAGCATCAATCTTTGTTAGACTTTATTTACTCAATCACACCTCAGAATCCTTAAACCAAACCCTCCTCGTAATCTCAAACACATCTTCTGCTTCTCTAACATGTTTGGCTGCCATTTGAATCCCGCATTACCGGAACCAGCCTGTTCATTAACCTCCCTATCTGCTCCATCTCACACGCTGAAATGGCAGACGTGAATTTTGTTGTGGAAGCTCATTTAGATTTACAAATGTCAGGCCTGCAGCACATTACCTGGCCCTCGCAGCATCCATCCACGAGTTAACCTTTTGAACAGGCACTCGCTGTTGTTCCCTATTTGCTTGATAACACAAATTACCCAGAATTCTGCGCCGTTATCTGGATACGGCGCGGCTCATTTACATTAATTAATATAATCCTCTGTTTGATCGATGGACACAGCTATTAGTTTGTTCACGTCCCCCCCGTGGAAGTCGCGGTGAAGAGGATATTGATTTTTATATTTCAATTTGAGGCCAGGGAAATTAACGGGAGGTTTGAACGTGGATTAGTTTAGTTTTGTTATTCTTTGTAATAAGAAAAGTAAACATGGGGCTAAAAAATGTCTTGGGTGTTTTGTTCTTTCAATACATTTCAAGCTCAGCTACTGTAAAGAGACAAAGGAAGAGATGAGAGAAAGAGAGAGAGAAAAGAAGAGCGAGTGAGAGAGAACAGAAATGACAGAAAGTGAGCCAAGAGAGGGAGAGAGAGGTGTTAGGAAGAAAGAAAGAGGGGAATTAGGAGAAAGGGAGAGAAAGAGAAGAGAAAATAGGAAGAGAGAAAGAGGAGAGAAAGGAAGAGAAAGGAGGAGAGAGGGAGAGAAAAGAAAAGAGTGAGAGAGAACATGAAAATGACAAAAAAGAGAGCTGAGAAAGACAGAGAGGAAAAGAGGGAGGGAGAGAGAAAGACAGAAGAGAGAAAGAGTAAAAGGAGAAAAAGAGAGGAGAGAGAGGGAAAGAAATGAATAGAAAAGAGAAAATAGGAAAAGAAAAAAGAGGAGAGGTAGGAGAGGAGAGATGGAGAGAGAGGAAAAGAAAAGAAGAGAGAGTGAGAGAGAACAGAAATGACAAAAAGAGAGCTGAGAAAGAGAGAGAGAGGAGAGGGAGAGATGGAGAGAAAGATTGAGAGGAGAAAAAGAGAGACAGGGAAGAGAAAGAGAGAGAAAAGAGAAAGAGAGAAAATAGGAAAAGTGAAAAAAGGAGAAGAAGGAGAAGCAAGAAGGAGAGAGAGGGAGAGAAAATAAATGACAAAAAGAGAGAGAGGAGAGAAAAAGAGAAAATAGGAAGCGGGAAATAAGGAGAAAAAATAAGAGAGGGAGAAAATCAATGACAAAAAGAGAGTAGAGAAAGAGGGAAAGAAGAGAAAGAGAGAGAGAGAGAGAAGAAAGAGAAGAAAGAGAGAGAGGAGTTTAAGGCTGCAAAGTCCACCAGGCAAGGGTTAAGATGCTCATCTGGCAGGACAAGGACAAGTCCAAAACAAGCAACCACAGCCCTAAAAATAAAACTAAATAATTCATTAAATAGTTCATGTGATTTTGATAAATGTTAACGGTATTTTTTTAAACATGTGTTATAATAGGTATAAGATTGTCACTCAGAAACAAGCAAAAAAAAAAAAAAAAAATTGCAACCCATGACTTTCCACAAAAGGAAAAGGAAGTGAATCAGGCAGATCGGAGAAGGTCCAGAAGGTGGGAAAGGTTCCAGGTCATCAGTATTTAAGGACATCTAAGGTCCAGGAAGTACACTAAATCAGCTACAGATCCCGTTACCATGGCGATAGAATTGTAATATCCTTTGCATTCATCATTATTCCTGATTTAGACTTTGCTGCGTTCTGGTTTAGCGCTAGTCCTGTCTTACTTTCATGAATAAATCAGCGCTGTAAAGTTGAAGGAGATATCCGGTGGGTCTTTGGGTCAGAAAATCTCCACAAAGTCCCACACGTAGCAGCGGCAGCAGCGGTAGAAGCTCATCATTTATGCCTTTTTGCTAACGAGAGCGTGAGATCAAAAGCTGCTCTCCGAGGCTCAAACAGAAGAAAGGCTTTGAAACGGCGTCATTACCGGGTCCACCTGTAAGTCCCTCTGCTCCTGCATGTGTCCTGGACCGGAGCTCTCTGTGGGGATAGGAAAGAGAGAGGGAAGAGAGAAGAAGAGTGAGAGAAGAGAGAGGGAGAAGAAATGGAGGAGAAAAAATAAGAAGGAAAAAAATGGGATGTTGGAAGGTGTGTGAGAGGAAATACAGTGAGAGAGAAAGAAGAACTAAAGAGATGACGGGAAGGAAAAGAGAGAGAGACAGACAGAGGCGGGTGAAAGAAGAAAGAGTGAGAGAAAAAAGAGGTAAAGAGAGATCAAACAAACAAGGTGGAGAGAATGGAGAGAAAGAAATCAACAGAGGAAAGAGGGATAAAATGAGAGAGAAAGAGGAAAGGGGGTGGGAATGAGAGAGAGAGTAAGGAGAAAGAAGAGAGGGGAAAAGAGAATCGAGGATGGAGGGAGAAAAAAGAAGTGAGAGACAGAGAGAAAAGAGAGATAGAGAATAGAGAGAAAGAGGGAGAAGAGAGAATGAAAAAGAGGAGAGAGAGGGATAGAAAAGAGGAGAAAGAGAAGGAGAAAAAATAGGAGAGAAAAATAATAAGAGAGAGACGACAAGAAAAAGAGAGATAAAGAGAGAATGATAGATAAATGAGATGAGAAAAGAAAGAGGGAGAGAAAAAATAGAGAGAATGAAAGAAGAAAAAGAGGAGAGGAGGAAAGAGAAAGCGAGAGAATGAGAGAGAGAATGAGGAAGAGAAAGATAAGAAAGGGAGACTATGAGAGAGAGGATAAAGGGGGAGGGAAAGGAAGAGAGAAGGGAGAGAAAGATATAGAGCAAGAGTGGAAGGAGAGAGAGAGAAAGAGATTGGGGAGAATGAGGGAAAAAGAAAGCAAGATAATGAGTGAGAATGAAGGTGCGAGAGAGAGAAAGAGATATGAGGCAAAAACGTGAGAGAGGAAAAGGACATGGCAGTAGGGAGGGTGAGAGAAGGAATTATTAAGACTGGACAAAAAATTAGGCTAGAGAAGAGGAGAAGAAAAGAGAGGGGATGGAACAGAGAGAGAGAGAGAGGTTATGTGAGGTGTCCTGTGGCCTGAGGCGCTGCTGCTGATGTCAGAGGACGAGAGGATGCAGCTCACTAAAGCTCCAGAGGTAATTTGGGAATAATGCAGTGTAAAAGAACAGCGCACATGACTTTAAAAATGAACTATTTTTAGTGCAGAC